>JAMJFZ010001089.1:4995000-5040000 GCA_026225945.1 Cricetomys ansorgei | reverse complement strand
AGTCTCTCAGAGCTTGATGATTTGCTGTTCTAGCTAGCTTGCTCGACTCTCCCGTTCATCCAAATCTAGAATTAGAAGTGGGCCATGGTGATGGCTAGTTTGATGTCAACTAGACACAAGTTAGAGTCATTTAAGAGGAGGGAACCTCAACTGAAAAAAAAAAATATGCCCCATAAGATCAGGCTATAGGCAGGCCAGGAAAACATTTTCTTAGTTAATGTTGATGTGGGACAACCCAGCCCACTGCTGTTGGTGCCTGCCTTCTAAGAAAGTGGGCTGACCAAAGCCACAGGAAAAAAGCCAGTAATCAGCATTCCTCCACAGCTGCTTCCCACCATCAGTCCCACCTTCCTTCGGTTCCTGCCCTGAATTTCCTCTGGGGATGGACTGCTACCTAGAAGTGTAAGCAAAATAAACCTTTCCTCCCCCAGTTGCTTTTGTCCATGGTGTTTCATCACAGAAATAGTAACCCTAGTCAGCTACAGTGGCTATCCAGCCCTTTATTTCTGAGGATCTGAATGAAAGGCATACACAGAAAGCATTGTATCCACGGAGGCATCTCGCAGCCCTGTAATTGTTGTAACTTATTCGATGATCACATAACAATCAGCAGTGCTCCCAGGTGAGACGTCTCCCATATAATGCCAGTTTTTGCAGAGACAAAGAGCTAATCACGAAGTATGACCTCTGTCCTCAATATTCACGTACTGCAATGTCTGCAAAAATATCCTTCTCCGTAGATTCTTTTGTATATACTTTTATAAGGGCATTGGGTCAGTTTTCTTTCTATAGGGTACCTGTCTTTTTGCCAGCTTGATTTTTCTCAGATTGTTCCAGAAGATCCAGGAGGTTTACAGTCACAAATAGTCTAAAACTGTTCCTATTCCTTCTGGATTCCCCTTACCCTTGTGACACATGTCATTTACAAGTCTTCTTAATCCAGGGTTTCCAGATCAAGACTGCTGAGGAGAAAATCCAACTGCTTAAGGTCAAAAGATGGCATTTCCTAATGCCAAAGCATGAGAGCAGAACTCTTCTACTTTGATGTTAATACCGTGTCTTCGGTTGTTTTGCATGCGTTTGTTTTCATCTTCCACAGTCAACAGGGCACTACATTTTATAGGCAGCTTAACACAGAGCAGATGCTGATTAAAAGAAATGTGGTCTGGAGTATGACATTAAAAAATATCATTCTCTCTTGTCTAAATGTTACATTCTCAGTGGGTTTAATTTTATTAACATACACACACACACGCGCACACACACACACACACACACACACACACACACACACACACGCACACACACACACACACATATGAATAATGAGCACATATTTTCTCTTAGCTGCCATGAATGAGGCATGAAAAGTTCACTTTTTCGTACATTTCAAAGAAGACACATTTTCTGCTTTGTGCGGATAACATGTGTTTCCAGGCTGCACCTCTTAACATTTGTATTTATTTTATATTTTATTATAGATAGAAGTGGTTTATAAATAGAAATGGTTTGATCGTGGTAAAACACACAGCACTGCTGTGCCCTTTTAGACTTATCTGTAAATATACTCGTTTTTATTTAAGGTAGGATCTTACTTTGTCTCCCACGCTGGGTTAGAACTTGTGATCCTCTTCAGTCTCCGGGGTGCTGAGGTTGGCTACAGGGGTGTGTCGTCATGACCAACTTGAAATAGATTTTTAACCAGGGTTTTAACTAATTAATTCTTTTAATTAATGAATGCATTCTAGCACCAACTTTGGAACCAATAAGTTTAGGATAAATATGAGAGAGATAGAAGCAGAGCTGAGGCCTGGAAAAAGAAAAAAAGAAACACTTCAAGATAGTTCTAACAACTTTATACACACCTTCCTGTAGGAATTGAGAGGCCATCTAGCATTTGATCACTTAGGTGCTAGAGGCATTTTGCAATTGACTGGGTCAAGGAAACAATGCGTGTCTCCTTTTGTTGATACACACTTAAAAGTTGTCATGAGTAGCTGAGGCAAGATATCTCCCTGTGACAGACCATGAGACACACATACACACACACACACACACACACACACACTCACACACACACACACACACACACACACACACACACACACACACACACATTGACATAGGTGGCAAATTTTGGATACCTGGAATCAGAAATATTATGCATACCAGAAGAATTGTGTGATAACCTACATGTAGTTTCTACCATGAGACCAGCTGTCATGGTCTTAGAAATGTTTTATCAAATATGTATCAGAAAAGGACATATACAGTATTGTGTATCGAAGTTGCATAAAGTCATAGAGATGTCTGAATTATAGGCTTAGAGTTCCCCTCAGAGAGCTTTGGTCAGGTCTCTTCATGACTTTCTAGAAGTCAACAAAGACTAATGTCCACCTCTGTGTAGGACTAAACCAGATGGTTTGAGGAGATTATTCCCAACAGTTAGCGCAGTCTCTGTGCCACAGTAATGAAGACAGATGTCAGAACTGGTTTGAGAATTCCGTTCAATCATGGTGCTGGGAATACAGAAAAAAGGAAAACAACTAAGAATTCCCTTAGAAGTTCCTTTATGTTTGCTTTGACTATACTACAACTATTTACTTAAAAACAGAGGAAGGGAACTATGATGTGTAATTTTGGTACTCAATCTATAAACCTTAATACATGATATTCTCATAACATAAACTCACATTTTAAGGAGAACTTCAAAGACTCTAAACACTTTAAAAGAGGCTGGTGGTGATATACAGGGCAGAGACACATTTCAAAGGGCTCTGGACATTGCACAAATACATTTACATATATATGCACATGAGCACGCACGCACACACACACACACACACACACACATTCACCACATGTTTTTGATCAAAGAAGAGGAAGAATAGTCTTTCTAAATTACATTGTGAAATACTCATCATACAACTCTTCTTTTTTCCTGAAGTACTCTTGGGATAATTAGGAACATTATATTTTTATTTTAATTTATAAAAATAAATGACTCTTGAAAAATGGTGTCAAACAACCAAGATAAAACACAAATTTCTCTGTACCTTATATTCTACCAAGAAAAGCAAGAACAATGAAACAATGTTCCAAGGCCAGCAGACTGAGATCCCTAACCCATTGGATGGATCAGCATAGAGAATGATCCAAGTTTGTCCCACGTTTGAGACCCAATAGTCTATCCACGACCTAGAGGAATGTATCCATAAGCAACATATATCATAAAAATAAACTTCATACGCAAAGGACTCTTAAAATTCAATAAGAAAGGAAACAGCTCAATGTTTAAAATTGCTAAAGACCTTCACACTCATCTCATCAGAGAAGATGTGTTACAGATGGCTAGACAGTGAATGAAAAACACCTCGTGACTTGGGTAGGACCTTAGGGGAAAATAATCGTATGATTGATCACAGAAATGACAAGGGCATCATGAGTTTTTCCTATACACCTCTGGAAAGATCCAAATCCTAAACGCTGAGAAAAACAAAACTGGCAAGGAGTGGGTGGGGGCAAAGGGAGAATTCATTCTCAGCAGGAAAGCAGAATGATGTAGCTGCTTTGGTAGGTAGGTTAACAGTTGTACACACACACACACACACACACACACACACACACACACACACGGCCCATATGATGCAATCTTATTCCTTGGCAATCACCCAAATGACCTGAAAACTTAGATCTACACACAGCTTCCCAGGTATGTTTACAGATGCTTCAGGCATATGTGCTCAAACTTTGAAACAGCCCAGGTGCACAGTCAATGAATGGGTAGATAAACTGTGTTTACACAACGGAAAGAATTTATAGAATGTTATCAGTGTTGCAAGAAGTTAGCTAGCAGAGCATGAAAAGGCGAAGGAAACTTCAATGTACATCATCCAGGGATGCCATCTGAAAAGGATACATCCTTGTCTTTTCTCGCTGATTCTGTAATTTTGCCTAAAACAGCTAAATACAATATAGACAATATTAAGGTTCAGCGGTACCCAGGAGTGGAAAGAGGAGAAGATGAATAGCGGAGCGCAGAGAGTCGAGGGCAGTGACACTTCTCTGAGTGCCCCTATAATGGTGGCCATATACCATACATAGTCCAAGCCCATACCATGGCCCGTAGCCTGTGCAATGCCAAGAGTGAACCCTGATCCGGATCGCAGAGCTGGGTCATGAATTGCCAGTGTGGGTTTGATTGTGATAAATGCATGTTGTGTGATGGGGAAGTCTGTGCACTGAGGAGGCAGGAAACATATAAGAACTTTCAGTTCTTTCAAATTGCTGCAAATAGAAAACTGCTCTAAGAAAGGAAGTGTGGTTTTATTTGTCCCGTTATGTATAAAATCGTGACACATTTTGTAGTGTGCATAGCTGATTCCATGCACTTTTGACAGCTCGGGAAAATAGTTTGCCCGGACTAACCGTTGCAAAACATTTTCATTGTTTATGACTTCTGTGGGTCAGTCTCAAACTTTGAACACAAACTACCCAGAAGAGAATGATGAATTACCACATTGGCACCATCAGAGTGGAAACTGGTGCCGTGCAGTGTAATGTAAAGGGCTAATGGTACCCTTTGATGTTTGAACCAGTTGTCGTAACCAAACCCTTAAAGAGAAAGAAACTTCTAAGAGGAAGAGATCTGAATAGGAAGTACACAGTCAGGCAAGTGAGGGGAGAATGGATGTTGTGGAAGTTTATTTGTAGTTGTGTTTAAAATAATTGTTTTTGTGCACCGTTGGAAAAGGGGATGCACAGGCCTTGGCATTTTGTGTTGTCTACAGGTGTTGGATGTCTGTGGGAGCTGTTTAATTGCTTATGATCTGCATGTGGTATCAGTAGAGCGCCAAAGGAGTGCTGAATCAGTAAAAACACCTGAGCTCAGACACTCAGGGTTCCACTGTCAAGTGTGGTACTGGCCATAATGATTCCCTCTGCTGATGTCTGGCAGGGTTTACATCTACGAATATGCCTCCTTGTTGTTCCTGGTGACCCACCCAGGAGGTGTGCAACTACTACGAATGGAACTTAGGTTATGTTAGAGAGATGTTAGAGAGATGATGCCCCACGTGTATTTGCATAGTCCTTTATGGCATCCAAGAGCCTCTGAATGACCCTGGAAGCCCCTGCAATAAGGAGAGGCTTAATTTGCATTTTCCTGTGGATTATTTGGGTGGAAAGAAATCTCAGGGCTATCACTGGTACCCTCAGGAGGATTCAGGATGACTCCAGATAGGAAATACTGAGATTGTAGAGCAGATACATCTCAGAGATGGGAGGGAACACTGATCACCCAGTGAGGATATGAGGGCTTGAAACATTTTCATGCAGCAAGTAACTGGTAACAAAGTTAAAGGGGAAAAATACAGTTGCTTAAATATTCTAGATATAAACTTAGATAAGTGGTGCTGACTTGATTATTTATTTTAACAAAAGCATCATTGCCTAGGAAGTATTTTCCAAGGCAGTGACTCCCTTTGGTATAAATATTAAATTCTCTGACACACAGCTTTCATTTCTCACTATCAGACAATCTTCCATGTGTAAACACCAGGCTCTAGGAATACAGTAAAGAGCTGTGTATGTGGCAACATTAAAAAGGAGTTAGGCATTTGGCAGATGATAATCAGAATTTACCCTCGTAGCAATCTAGAGAAACACATGGGCAGTGATTGGCAGGCTCCAGGGTGCAGTAAAATCACCTCGTGCATATGTGAAGCATACACGTCCCACACCCCAACTGTTCAGCCTCATTCCAAGGCCGTGCGGATATAGAAAAGAAAAAAAACAACTGAATTTTCAGGACTCATTGGAGGGACTCGGATATGGAACTGTCTGGATCAACTTTGAGAAACGCTGCATCTGAGGATGAGATGAGGGGGCAGAAAAGGGGAAGAAGGAAGAAGGGTGGCCAAGAACTAAAAGCAGCAGCTGCATGCCTCTCATAACTCACAGGAAGTTCATAGAGAAGACAGTCCTAGGCCCGGGGGAGCTGACTTGCCTGCAGGCCCGTCGTCTTCGGCCACTTCCTACTTGGCTGCACCACATTTGTTAATTCCAGCCTCAGTCACGGTTGATCATGCTCAGGATGACACAAAAGCCCTGCGTGAGGGTGGTTATTGTGACCAATATTTTCCTTTAAGCACTTTGATCAATACCGGACAAGTCAATTAAGACATACAAATGCTTTCTTAGGGAGACCCACTTGGAATGCCTTCTTCTTCTTCTTTTAAAAAGCCTCCCCTTTCTTTCTTTCTCTCTCTCTCCCAAACTTTCCCCAAATTTCTGCATCCTTCTGATTCTGGTTTGAGAGAGGAAATGAAATTTGTCACACTGCCATACATCATTCCCCTCGCAGTACAATGTCCCATCTGTGTGTCAAGTACAAAAGAAAAGCATTTTGTGAAAAATTGCTAAAGAAGTAATGATTTTTGTCCTCAACTCTTTGTTTTGCCTTTCAATAAAGAAGGCGACATGTGCCACAAATGATGTATTATTGTTTAGGTACAACCCCAGCAACACAGTGCATAACCAAAACCATGTTTCACAGCAGAGAAACCATAGTTTACTGCCCCTATGGCTCTGATGAGAGTATAATGTTCTACGGTTTATAAATGCTTTGAGGTCAATACATGATTTGCTTCATCTTGTTCATCCAATGAGCAAGGGATCCAAAAATATATCAAGCTATTAGACAGCCCCCCTGGAAGCTGGGTTGAGGCAGCGGTGATGGAGAGGTTCCATGGAAACCCCTCTGTCAGCTGGAGAGGAGATAATTAGATCCAGGTAATACATTGGAGTCCCAACAGGGAGTTGCCAAGCAAACATGTCATCTTTATGGGCCTTTCTTGTCCTACACAGCGACTAGCCTAAGATAGTAAGGCACCAAGGCATTTGCTTTTGCCCATCAGTGCCCCGCTGTCACTCACAGAGCCTCATTATCTAGAAACCATCTTCTGCACAAGGGAGTCTGGGGCAGCCTGCAATCAGGAAAGTGTCTTTTTATTTACTCCGTTTCTCACCAATGGATTTTCTCCCTTTTTGTTTATTTGCTTAACACTATGCCATCCGTCAAGAGCTCAGATTTACCTGGAACACTAAAAACCTGCCCATCACTTCTGGCTCTTATTTAAAGTCACGCTAACCTTCAAAGTGCTCTTTAAACTGCAGACAAGCAGTCATTTGGTTCGACTCTTTGAGTAAGGGCAAGAGAGCATCCTTTGCCACGATTAGTTATCGAGAGGCTAGAATTATGTCAGGGACAGTGCTAGATGCAAAGGTGAGCACCCTGGGCCAGCCTCAGGTCAAGCTGAAAGAAAGACATCTGTGAACAATGCTATGAAGGGAGCAAACACACAGCGTGTCAAGGGGAGGGGTTATTCGTTTACTTTGAGAATGGTGAGATCGTTTCCCAACAAGAGATGTCAAATCCAGAGCTAGAACATTAATGAGTATTGCTAAGCTAGGTGAATGAGCAAGGAATAGGTGAAGCTTTCTTAGTAGAATAAGTAAGCCTATGAACAAAGACACCTTTGTTATGATTCAAACCTTAAAAGTCTCATAAAACCCCATAGATGCTTGATGACCAAGATTGATGGCTTGGTCATCAAGTTGTGGTGCTATTGGGAGGTAGTGGAACCTCTAGGAAGTAGTGTCTAGATGAAGAAAATTAGGTGATTGATATATGCTTATGAAAGAAATGCTAAGAGTCTCTGACTCTCTCTCTTTTACACACACACACACACACACACACACACACACACACACACACTCCTCTCTTTTCATCATCTAACTGAATGACCACACCTAACCTCATCTTACATATTGCCTCTGTGACGTCCTAGACTTCACAGGTTCAAAGCAGTGGGCCCAACTGGCTATGAAATGGCAGGTCTGGAGTTGTGTACCAACATACATTTTTCCTCTAAGTTTATTTTCGTAGCAATTTTGTCACAGTGAATGGACACACACCCACTGTTCCCAGGAATACTAGCTCCATTCCCATCACGGTCACCATCACCATTATCACCATCACGGTCAGTAACCATCGCCATCAGTCACCAATGCCTTCATCCCAGTCACTGTCGCCGTCACCAATGCCATAACCATCACTACTACCGTCTTCGTCATCACCACCATCACCACCATCACCACCACGCTTCATCACCACCTCCATCTTCGGCAGTATCATTTCAATCTCAAATGCTTAGTACAATTTTTCAGGGCAGTATTACAGTCCTCAAATCAAATACAAGGACTATAAGGACGATGAACCTCTTTATACTTGTTATTTGTTTGGCCATCTTAGGGATAAAGGTCAGATGACATATTTCAATCAATCAGTCTGATTCCAAAGCCTGGAAACTCATGGCTGGTTTTTAACAGTGATTTTAAGTGGGGATTCTTGTACTTTATTGTGTGCTTTTTTTGCATTAAAGGTCAGGGGACTCATCTCTGATCTTCCTACTTTATTGATTAAAGATTTATTGACTTCTTATCTGATCCTGGACACTGAGCTGTATGGTAAGACAGCAAAGCCTAGGACAATATAGACCCGCGTCTTATAAAGGATGTCATCAACCATGACAAAAATATGAAGTGGAAAACGGGCAGGGGAGTGCATTGCAAGGACTTTAATGTTGAAGGTAGGGTATACCACCCAAATGGCCACAGCATGGCAGTGACAACTACCACATTGTTTTCTAGAAATGGGCGTGCCCTGTTTCTTTATTAAATGGTGAAGAGTCAAATGATTTAGAGGTCGTAAATAAAGGACTTTCCTGGTATCATGATGTCTAACTAAAAACACGGTACAGTTACCCAGCTATAGAATAATAGTGTCTGGAATAGGAGTGGAGACGAGTTGACACTAAAAACAAACAAAAAAGCCCCAAATGTGAATGACAGTCAACATTTTGTGGGACTAAGGTGGAGAAGGAACCTTGTATTGAACAAGGAATAGGGTTAAGACAAGCCACAGTGAATAGCAAGGGCACTGAGAGCTGGATTGTGGCTGTTTTCATTTGACCAAATCTCTGAATGTGTGTAGGGCTTCCAAGACAATCCATCAACTAGACAACCAAGCCTGTGACTATTAGTCAGAGACCGATGCAAGTGTTAGGTAGAACTCAGAGCTCTGGATTTCTAGGAAAGTTGTCTTTGTCTGCTTTGAAGACACAGTGGTATCTCTTTAAGCTGTCTTATGAGAGTTAAAACGAGAGAATGATCCCTTGATACAACAGACCTCACATAATAAATTTGCTTCAAGATGACATTGACATTCAAGACTAAATAATAATGGCTGGATAGCTCAGTGCTGGCTTCACAGTGTCTGCCTTTTGAACCTGGAGGATAACTTACAAAATGATCTGGAGTCCCAGATGATTCAGTCTTTAAAACGAATGTGTCTGTGTCTAACCCAATTGTGTGCTGATGGTCCCAATCCATCCAGACATTTGGAATTACACTTTCTTTTAAAATCAAAACACCCAAGTGTGATGCCACAAACCTGTAATCCAGAACTTGAGAGGTAGAGACAAGACCAGAAAGAAGTCCAAGGTCCTTTGGAGCTGCCTGGTTACATTCCAAGCCAATCTAGCTTACTTGAGACCCTATATCAAAGCAAACAATAATTAAATACAAAGCAAACAAATTAATTTAGAAACTGTTGTTACCATTCCATATATAATATGCTTAACAATGCTCTCCCCAAGATTCCTGTGGATGGCTCAGAGACTCAGTCTAGACATACAAAGGTTAAACTAGATTCCACTTAGTTCCCTCATAACTGTGTACAAGCTCTGTGGACCTGAGTTTCTTATTCTTAGAGTTGGGGTGACATTTCCTCCCTAATTAAAAGAATGATAAAATCACAATGTGCCCAGGGAAAAAGATATAAAATCCACCTTGGTACACATGCAGCCATTGTTCATGGTGATGGCCTCTTGCTACTTCTGTTATCTGCTTGCTGGAAACAGCAAGTCTCAGATCTTAGTAGCATCCCCTGCATACATCAATCCTTTGAAGGTGATTCCCTTCCTACTACCCAGGCTCATTCCAAAAGCTCTCTGTTTTACAGCCATAGTCGAGCCTGATTCATTGGAACTGTGGAATGGGAGAGGCTGCCACTGCGCTGCCATGGCTCTCCAGGAGACTGTTTTACCAATCAAAGGAGAAGCTGTTAGAAGGACTATCCCAAGTGCATTCGTATTAGGTAAATAGTTTGCTTCCTTCCATCACTGATGGTCTGGTGACCCAGGTGAGAGGTTGTTCTTCCAAGACTAGATGCTTCCTGGCCCATGTGCTTACAGCACGTGTGTATGCAGTCATCAGATAACTAAAGATGGACTCTGAGCATCGCTGTGGTTCTATAAAAATAAATCGACAGAGATGGAAATCAGGCAAGCTTATAAAACTGTGTATTTCTGACAAAAGTTACATTATAAAAAGGACAGGAAAGATGAGGAATAATTTATAAGGAAAACCTCAGGAGATAGTAAGCAAATTACAGAGTGAGGTCCCAGCCCAGCAATCTTCTATTCAAGTCTGTTCATTGTTATTCAAGTGAATTTCCCTCTCCCGAGTGGAAACTATTTACACAAAACAAAAATATTAGAACTAGAGTCCTCGGAATTTGGGCAGTGAAAGAAAAATCTCGTTAAAACTGGAGAGCAGAGTTGGCTTTGGGCAAAGTTGTCAGTATTCTGCTCATCGCCTTCCTGCCTCTCTCTCTCTCTGCAGACCTTTCTGCCTTTCCAATTCTCTTCTCTCAGAGATGCCCGCCCTCATGATTCTGAGGCTCATGTGTCATTTACAGTTCCTCCTTGAGTCCATAGGATCAGTTAGGCACTAGGAGCCCATAAATAAGAAGGAGAGGATTCCCATGTCATCCTTCTGGAGCTGCTCTCTCATCTGTGTGAGCTACTCTTCCACCGACACTGAGAACCCACACACTCATGAGTACCAATGTACCTAAGCTGAAAGACACATACCAAAACAAGCCCAAAAGAACCTGAATTGGATGGGCAGTTCATCAGTACAATCATGTACATGCTCAATTTCTTGCTTTTCTATTTCATGTTACTGCTGTCTTTTGGCTGAATACTACAGCCTATCTTTTCCTTCACTGGCTTTCAAAAACTAAGACAGAGCTGGGCTTTGACCAGAGAATCCATCTAACCTGAAGTTAGGAGTCACTATTCCAATAGTCACTTAGCTTTTCAGCTTGAAATATAAGAAAAAGAAATGAAAGTTGAGATTTGGGGACAAAAACATGGATCAATGGTTAAGAACATGCATGGCCCTTGCAGAAGACACTGTTCATGTGTCTTCCTGGCACCCGCAGCAAGTTTTTCAGGACTGCTTATTACACTACCTCCAAGGGGTCTAACACCGTCCTTTGGCCTGCATGGGTACCTGCACTCATGTGCATGTAGCTACATGTGCATGCATGAGTGTGTGCACCTGTGTGTGCAAGCCCACAGGCCACACACACACACACACACACACACACACACACAAAAACAATGTAACTTATTTAAAACATAAGGCTTTTATTTACTTGGGTAAATAGTACACAAGAAACAGAACTAAAAGTTGAAAAACAATACATATTTATTTGTAACAAACTTGACTATGGTTGGAGTTCTTAATATCAAAATAGTTTGAAGACAGCTGGTGAGATTGCTCAGTGAGTAGTACATTAGCTGGACAAGGCACATGACCTGAATTCGATCCCCAAGACCCATGTGCAAGTGAGAGAAGAGAACTGACTCTATAAACTTCCCCTCTGACCCCCAGATGTGAGCCATGACATATTCTTGCACACACACACCCACACCCACACACACACACACACACACTAATAATAGAAATAAGTAGAAATTAGTACGAAAATTCTTATTTTCAATGGAAATCAACACCTAAAAACATAATTCATAAATGGTAAACACAATCAGAGAACATAGTTTATTGCTTATATTTATTAATTATAAGTTAATTTTTTAAACTACAAAAAAACAGCATGGTGTTTTTTGCAGAGCATATTATTACATGAAAATATCTTACATTCCACTAACACGTGACAAACCAAAAGAATTAGAATGTTACAAAATTATACAGCTTATAGGAAATAATAAATACATATCCATGAAAACACACGAAGAACGTGAATTATAATGTTTTAAATTGGTTTTAATTACTCCTGGTTTTCTTTTGTATTCTCTCCTGGAGCCTTTCTACTTTTGCTCCATAAACCGAGATGCTTCAACGTATATTTGAGCAGATAAGCTTCCACTGTTACAGCATGACTTGAACTGGGCCTTCCCACCCTTCGCATAGTTCAGGGGTGATGTACTGTAAAGAGGAAAAAAGCTTTGCAATATTCCATATTCTCATCGCACTCTGGGTGGTGATATCAGGCAGGCCTGTTGGAAATTTTTTGGCAATGGTATAAGTACCAGTTCCCAAGTCAGCTACACCATTGAGAGGGTAGAATATGAGCAAAACATCTCATACTTTCAGACTGCTGTTGCCAGCAATTTTTATAGGTATTTGATAAATCACACAGGGTTTCACCATGTTACAGTAAAGTGAACTTTGTGTTAAGAATTTGTCCAACTACAGGCTAAATATGTACTCTGAGCCCTTCAGAGTAAACTGTGATAATCTGTGACATTCAAGAGATGGTGTGTATTAACTACATCTTTAACTGGTGATATTTCCAATTTACACTGGAATTATCAGACTGAACATATCATAAGTGGAAATATATACATGTATAGCCAAGCCTACAAATCTCAAAACACTACAGTTTTTCCATAATCACAGAATGTTTACGAATGCCCATAAGTTAACGTTGCTTAATATGGCCATCTAGTCCATACGTTTCATTCAATTATATTAATTAGTGGTATCTTCTCAACAACAACAAAAATAGGATGTGTGATTCACCTCTGAGTTCCATTGCACTTCTCTATCATGTCTGAGAAGAGTTCCTAGACTTATCGTGCTGCACATGCCTCCATCCTTTAAAAGACTGCTGACCTATTATTCTTTAGACTGTCTTTACTGAGGATTCGTCTGTATATCAGTTAAGGGAATAGTTTGGGAAAGCAAAGCCAATAGAATGACCATTCATTAAACCAGAATTCATTGGTTTGCTCTACACAATATGATCTGAGTAGTCCATCGTGGAAGGGTTATCTCACACCAGAAAGCCTAAGAAGCCAGCAGTTGCTTGATCCGGGGCAAGGGCTGAATAAAATCTGACTACAGCTTCCTGGTGATGCTCAGGTGTCTCATCATCCTCTCCTCGGAGGAAGGGCTTTCCATCCGAGACAAAGGGCAGTATTAAGTATTTGTAGTTCTTGTTGTTGTTGATTTTCAGGTTTTGTTTCAATTTTCTTTGATCTAAATAACTATTTTATAGATTGCATAAAGATATAGAAGTAGAAATGTATGCATGTGTGTATATGTATATATGCAGTGTGAATATTTAATTTATGCCTCCTTTGCTAATACTTAGTGTTTGAAGATAGATTCAGGAAGCTCATGGAAGCAGTTTTATTACATAGGGTAATGAGGAGAGGAGGAAAAAGGGCTCTAGGTTAAGAAGTTAAGAAGATGCTATTTAGTTTATACCCAATTTAATATTTTACTGATACAGGACTTTCATATATTGTGCATGTGTTTGTGTGCATGTGTTTTCTCATAAAATGAGAGTTCATAAAACTCATAAAATGGGACAATGGTTAGAACTGAGGGATCCTATCTCACTCCACAAAGCACTAGAAACCCCATCTGCATGGCTCACCCGCTCACACTGTCTTCACAGACCATACGAAAACCTTCCCACGTGAATACAAAGTGGAGACTCAAAACCGCAAGAGTAGAGTTGCCAATCAAAATAAAGAATCTCCAGTTAGGTTGAATTTTCACACTAAAATGAAACATTTTAGCATAAAAAGTCTATGACATGATACACAGCAATATTTAAACCACCATCAGATGCAAAGTTGACATTAGAGCAAGCGTGCAGACTTTATTCTGGATCGCAAAATTGAATAAACAGCACAAACAAAAAAGCCTCATAAACAGAAACTTAAAAATATGGATGTGTCATAGTTCATCAAGGAGATAGGGTGAGCTTCAGAAATTGTGGAAGTATGGAGTGATAGGCTGAGGATAAAAGGCCCCTGATAAAAATTAAAGTTCTGATATTTTAAAATAAAGGCTGTTAGAGGATGAGAAGATTATCAAGGCTTTTATGGTTAGGAGATTCTATGGTTTTCATATCTCCGAAAATTACAGAGCCAAGGTTAATATTCACTGACATTTTATTTGCAAAATAATTGAAATGACATATAAGAGGTAGTAGTATCCATGAAATACGTATATACACATGTGCTGACCTCAGCCTTTTTCATCTCAATAACCCTATTCAGTGGGTATGTTCTGTTTTGTATGTATTTTGTAAATGATGAACTAATGCCAGAGACATCAGGATGAGACCCCCGCAGTATCATGCGGGGTTTTTGTCTCATGCTTGCTTGTTTTGGCTCTTTTGGTTTCTTTTTTTTTCTTTGTCAATTTTTGGTAGACGTGATTAAGACCAATCCATTTTACCAAATTTAGCTATCCTATTAAATAAAAAACCTAACATTTATCGATTTACCAGAAAAATTAATCAAAGAGCTAAATTTGATTTATTTACCAGAATGTTCATCATAGCACTTACGAGGGAGCTAAGTCTTTAAAGTAAAGAACAAATCAGTTCAAGAATGCGGACAGCGTGCACCAGTGAAAATGCTATGGAATCTTTACCATAATAGACAGAAAGATTAAAACCAACTAATTCAAGAATTATTTTAATAAAAGAAAAATTTACATTATTTATGAGATCATTAATTTTCACTTGCTTCATATTTTCTAAATTTTCCAAATTTCCTACAATCTATAATATACTTAATTAGAATAATGAACAGTTTTTTTTACACATTTTGTCGTATAAAATATACTTAAACAGTATGGTTATGTTTGTGTCTTCTTAGAGTAAGGAAAAGGAGCCTGCCTATAGTCTTAGCACTCAGGAGACTGAGGCACCCAGAAGGTACAAGGTCAGTTTAGAGTGGGCAGTGAGACTAGTCTCAAAAAAATAAGCAGAAATTTGGACCTTAGTCATACCTGAAATTTAGAAGCCAAGTAGGCAATGGAGTGCAGAATAAATTCTTGGCCTTGGGCTAGAGACAAAAGTTAGTGATAAATCTTTTGCCTGGCACGTGCAAGGCCCTGGATTCTATCTCCAGCACTTCCATTAAAAGAAAGAGAAAGAGAGATGTATTAGCCATACATTCAAGTAGCTTTAATAGAGTATTTCTTCAGCTTTTATTACAATAACTGTAATCCTAGTTGATGGATATGTTTGGAGACTGATAGGTAAGGTCACATTTGATTTATAAGAAAACAGTTTGGGTGGAAATCAGATAGAATAACTCACAGATATTATCAAACGCATGAGGGAAGTTTCTACTCTAAGTTCAATAGCAGGGTTTGCAGCTTCATTGTTGTCAGTGTCATACAGCTGCGAGGATGGTGTCTTGGTTTTTATTATAAGGCTTTTGCAAGTCTACCATTCCCTCAACTGCAACTCCGCTGGTCACGAAGGCCCGCCACACACTTTGTTTTAGATTCTGGCCTAAGGTCTAGGCTTCTTGGGGAGTTAGGATCACTCAAGTTGAATGCAGAAATGATCTCATGAAGTCAACTCACTTTCCCTACTTGCAGATTTCTCGGGTGTTTATAAAACAGCCACTGCTATTAATCAAAGATGAAAGCAATGAAAGGGAAGGCCTTCTTAGTGGTGTATATTTGCAGATCTGTTACTGAGATCTGAATGAAAACTTGTTCTAGAATTGCAACAAATTTCTCCCAAGATTCCCATATTTTGGAGTAAATTATCAGGTCAATCAAATGACTATTTGCCAAAGAAAAGGAAAAAAAAAAATGAAACATTCAAACAAAGCTACTTCCTTTATGATGGAATTGAAATTGATTTTAATTCATATAAAAATACTCAATACTCAAATATTACCTGTCCCTTTATAAAGAAAAGTGATTTCCTAATACAGATAGTATAGCCATTGACAGCATATTCAATTATGAAAAGCCAATAATAGAGTAAAATATCCACTTGTCATCATTTGTCTCCCTCAAATACTAACTATCCATGAGCATATGAGGCAAACTCTTCCTACAGTCTTGAGGGTGAGTCTTCTAGCCATACAAAGCTGTCATGCAATAGATATGAAGCTAAACAATTTGAAAAGGAAAGGTATACCTTATCAGGTCCAAATTAATCTGTAATAGAAAATAGATTTTTGTGTTGTTCGGTTTAAATTTTCTAAATCACACACACACACACACACACACACACACACACACACAAATTTTGCCAGATTTTGGAAGCAGAGGCTATTCAGCTCTATTTCATGCCATATGATACCTATTTCCACGACATGGACAGGGAATTGCAGAAGGGACAACACATAATGACTCTCCAGGTTTTTATCACTAATGTCATGTGACCAACTTCTTATCTGTCATCAGCAGACCAAATGTCAAGATCATGCCCACTTCACAAGCCACAGAAGGTGGCATCCTGAGTCTCTTTCAAAAAATCTTCACGGTGGGTACCTGTGTGGGTGCACACCCCTTTCCTGCAGGTGTAATGATGACTGAGAGCAGTAGTGGGCAGCTATACGAGAGCCCGAGTGTTCCATCTGAACACTATTTCCAGTCTGAGTAAAGTATATTGGCCATGATGAAGTCCAATTCAGACAGGCAGGTATATTTTATATTCACATAATGTGAAATCTGCTTAGACAAATAAATGAGAACATGAAAACTTGCAAGAGCTTAAAAATATTTCAAGACATCTTATCATCTTTAGGCACTTCAGTCCTCTGAACGGTACTTAAAGAAAATTTCATTAATAGAAGTGAAGAATTTAAAAATCGCTTAAATGCACATTTGCTGTTTCTCTTGTCTTATTCTTCTTCCTGTTGCTATGCTGGGGGGGTGATTTCCTGTGGCCTGTATGAGAAGTGGATCAAAGTTCCCTCAGTTTCTCTCCCCTCAGCAATAAAATTTGCGCTGTATACATGAGATTTTCCAGTGCGATACCCCCATCAAGGCTTGTCTGCCTTGGAGATTAGTGTCCGTTTGTGACCAAATTCTTATAGGATTGTAAGGCTTCTGTGATGCAGTTCAGAATTCCCAAAACCTGTGTGGTAAGATAGAACCATATACATGAAAAGTTTTTTTTTTTTTGGGGGGGGGGGGAGGAAATTGTTTTTGTTTGTGTGTATGTGTGTCTGTGGATTTTGCATCAAATTATTTGGGTACTGAAGAGATGGGTCAGTGGTTGAGAACACTTGTTGCTCTTGGAAAGGACTTGGGTTTGGTTCCTAAAAGAAAAGTTTGGCTCCTAGCACCCATAGGAGGCAGCTTACAACCACTTGTAACTGTCGTTCTGGGGAGTATCATAGCTTCCTCTGGCCTCTTTAGGGACCTGCACACATGTGCTATACCATGCATGTACAGGTCCACACACATACTTACAAAATAATAAATAAATAAGCCTTAAATTGTTTGGACAATAATCTTATATGTATTGGACATACTGGTATGTCTCTGTTTTTTATTGTTCTTGTTTTGTTTTTCTAGACAGAGTTTCTCTGTTGTAACCCTGGCTTTCCTGGAACTCACTTGATAGACTAGGCTGGCCTCGAACTCACAGAGATCCTCCTGCCTCTGCCTCCCTAGTGCTGGCATTAAAGGCGCGCGCCACCACCTACCAGCTAATAGTGGTACTTCTTCACACAGATCCTTAACTATTTCCATCATATTTGCATTGCTTTAGGAATTACGAGTGATCTAGAAATGATTTAATATATAAGAAGATGAGCAATGATTGTCTGCAGACGCTGCGCTATGTCGTATAAAGGACTTGAGCATCGTGGATACACAAGGGATATCCTGGAAAGAATCTCATACGGAAACTGAAGGACCATTATATTGAGTTATGCAACTAAGGTGAGCTCTCTGGGTAAAGCATCTTAAACCTGGGCACGCTCTCAAAGAGCACAGATAAGCTAATGTGACAATTTGGTGCAAGTATTTCTTAACAATGAGGCCACCTGCTTCTGTCTCTTCTCATACTTGTCAAGCAGTCAGATGTCTCTTAGACTGGCTTAGAGTTTCTACCCAAAGTCCAACCACTGAACACATCAATTGAAGGTACTGAGGTGTGTGGAAAGCTCCCACATACCAACGACCAGTTGAATATCGTGCCAATTGGTTATTATTGTTCAATTTGTCATTCAGCTCTTACATTTTATTCTCTCAACTGTTTACAGCAGTTAAAAAACAACCCATATATTTCTAGGCTGATAAATGTAATTTCCTCTAGGAATCAGATGACCATTGAAGGCATCAAGCATTGGAGATTCCATGAAGTTTAGTTATCTATTTTGTAGATTGGACCAACAAAAATGAAAACAAAAAAGGACATATATCTATTTAACTTCAATCACTAAGAAATCTTCACAGGCACGTGTCAACATGCTCGCTACTTCGTACTTACTAACAGCTCTGTCCCTTTCATTGACTCGCTGCTATCAGACATGGTGGGGGTCACAGCCTATGCCCCAAGTCAAGTCTGGCCACCTGTCCTAATTAAGCCAACAAAAATAGACAAATTAATAGTGGAAACAGAGTCAGGTGGTAGTGCATGCCTTTAATCCCAGCACTTGGGAGGCAGAGGAAGGTGGATCTCTGTGAGTTCAAGGCCAGCCTGGTCTACAGAGTGAGTTGTAGGACAGCCAAAATTACAACGGAGAAATCTTGTCTCAAAAAACCAAAATTGAAAAAAAGCAAGTTGCCTCTAGTTGGTGCCCAAATAGCCTCATTTCTTTGGCATCCACTGTTTTAATAGTCTGATAGTCCAACTGAGGGATAAGAGAGTCTCTTTAGAATTTCTGCATATCTGCCCTACACATGGCAATGCTACTTAGGATGAGCTCACGAGATACAACGACTAAATGAGACAAGGAAGTCACGAAGAAGCCCAAGTCCCCAGAAGATCACTGTCTTCACGAAGTCAAGTGAAAATCCCTGGAGAGCAATTTAATGAAAACAAGATTCAGGATCAGCAAATACTACTTTTTGGTAAAACACAAAGTTCTGACCATAGCCGGGGTACTTGGGCTTACATGAGCTACCCCAGGTGACTTTGGCAGTCAGTCATCCTTACTTGGGCTTTCTTTCTGACCTTCTGTGACTCTGACATCTCTAGCCACATGGCCACTATTGAAAAAAAACGGTAGGAAGTACATACACACACCCCTCCCCCGGGCAAAGCTTGTTTACAGATTCACAGTAGTGGCTTCCTCTTACAAGTTCATGGAAGACTCAACACTAACTTCCCTGACTGACAAAATAGGACTATTTGTGCTTGACCTACACCGGTCCACCTTGAAGTCTGACTATTGGTACCCAATCACGAATCACGCTTTGAAAAGATTGTATCATGAATCAAAATTTCCCTATGATGAAACCCACTGTTTTTTCTACTTCTCTTTTCCCTTTCAGTTACCCCTTGATCAAAAGATCTATGGAAGAGTATGTGGAGTCCTTGTTATCTTGTGTCATGTCTGATGTCTTCTAAGTCATGCCCTTATTTTATGTCTCAATATGTAAAAAGAAAAAGGGAGAAAAAGAAAGAAAAACTAAAAGTGGGGTGAAAAAAATATCGGTTTCAAATAATGAGCATGTGAGCCTTTTTGCCTGGGGCCTTCATACACAATTTAGCCAGGAAGCCAGGGTAGATCATGATTTAGCTTTTGACATCTCCTGCCTTCAGGCCAGGAGAGACTAATACCGATTTCTGACTCTGAGCACGCCACAGGAAAAAAAGTGTGTGTGAGAGAGGCCTTTTATTGACTAAATGATAAAGAGGTTTGTAATGATAAATAACAGTCATTTTATTGTGGAATTCCCCAGAAAAGATGCATTCCACATTGTCTGAAGGAGCCTAAAAGCTGAGATTGGTTCCCCAAGGAGCCGAACCTGTTAAACTCCAATTTTTACAGCTAGGGATATGGGTCACAAATTGCGGGCACCTCTCCCTATTAAAATGGCTCACCCGCTAACCTTAGCTGGGGTGGGAGCCTATCTCGTGGCTCAGGAAAAATTATCAAAGGCTGGGTCCCAGGGTGGCTAGTGGAAGGTGACTGTCTGTCTTGTATCTGTCTGTCTGTGTAGCGTCTCCTTGCTCCAAGGGTACAGGTTCTGATGTAATTCAGCCATTTCTGAGCTCAGGCTGTTGGAGGAATCTCTGCCAGATTTGATCGATAGTTTAATTGTAAACTTTAGGAACAATAATGGATAATTTGGCTTGAACTGTCCATTCTGAGCAGTGTTGTCTAGGAGAGAGCCTTCAAAATTAAACAAGAGTTGAACTGCATTATTGCATTTGTACAACTCACCCGGTGTTAAATAAATCCCCCTTCACAAATGCTGTCTTGGCATTCTATGGAGTTCAATAAACATGGGTGAGACAGAGTCAAGAAGCAAAGAGGACAGAAAACAGACCAAAGCACACGCAGCTCACCTGCTGGGTTCACCTAGAAATGGAATGGCTAGCGTTGCTTTAACATAGCGATTCTTCAGAGTGCTCAAATCGTGAAAAAAAAAATCTAAGTACATGGATGCATTGTGTTTTGGGGGAAGATTTTTATTGTAGCATGGTTTTTAAAGCAGAAATTAAAGTCAGTGAGACTAAGAAACTCTGAATGCAAGGTAGTTGTAGGAAAAAGGGTCCTACATTGGCCGTCAAATTAATGGAGACATCTCGGGCCGTGTGTGAGATCATTTAAGCATCGGTCGTTTGTGCATAAAGAAGCTAAAATAGTAAAAACTACTACTTTTTATTATTTTTACTAAACTATTATATCAGACAGAGGAAAGAATAGACCACTATAGTTTCAAAACAGTACTTCCGACATCATGTTTTCCTCCACCTGTCTTGGTGGCCTCACTCAATCAGGTGAAAGATGCTGCCCTGGAGTAGGTCTCCCCACTCCTCAAGGACCCGAGAAGAGCCTGGTGAGAGGGCGGGGTTCCTCAGTGCGTTAAAGCCTGATGTCCCACAGGAAACCGCCCGCTGGAGTTTGAAACTATTGCCACACTCCTGTAATACGGGGGGAGAAAAGAGGGTCCCTGGAGACACCTAGATCCCAGTGCCACCTCTTTGACCGACTACGGAAGCTGCATAAGCTACCCATGACTCAGTTTATCCATGTTTCAAACAAGGATATAATGATACTTATTTCATAGATGCCTATAAGGATTAAGTAAAATTAATGCACCAAGAGTAGCTATGGCAGAAGGAGAGGCAGACAGTGACTGGTGTGGAAGCAGTCTTGGTTATTGTTATTCTGAAAGGCAGGTCAAAGCCACTCTTTATGTTTCTCTCTCTCTCCCTCTGTCTTTCTCTCTCTCCCTCTGTGTGTGCATGTGTAAACTGTCAATAGAGGAGACCTTCCTATGGTATAATGCCATCTTCCAATTAGTGTTTGAGGGCAAGCTTTTTTACTGCACCTGGCATTGTACATTGTTGGCAGATGGGGAGCAAAGGGTGGTAGAATGGTTTGTTGTGAAACAAAAGCCTACTTGCTTTCCTCTCCATCTAGCAGGTCACCTCCACTAGCATGGCAGCAAATCACCTTGCAGGTCCATCACAAATCTCATGTTTTTCTAATTCAGATCTTACATTCTATTCTTTTAGTTACTCTGGAGCCGCTGAGTTCTATCTATTTTTTTTTCCTGGGCATTCTTCAGGCCCTTGGGTTACTTTCAAAGCCAGGAAGCTGTAGGAGAGAAACCCGGTGCCTCTGTTTGTTATCAGCTTTTGTTCTTGAATCAGATCATCCAACCTGGGTTCCAATCTCACTGTCGATGGGTTGACCATGGCCATGCACATGACTCTTTCCAGCTCTAGTTTCCTCATTCATGAAATAGCAGTCATATATCTACCTGTTCAAAGACTACAAGGATTAAAAGCAACCAAGCATGGGCAGTATTTTTATGAAGGAAAAAAAGAAAAGGCAATTCATTTTTCTTGTGAATAACATGAATGTTTTCTCTACTCAGACTGAAGCAAAGATGCATCTCTGCCGCAATGGCTTTGCATGGGTTCTGGGTGCAAGCTTACCACGTGTGTGCTTTGCTGCTGCTAATGGAGTCTGTACCTGTATCTGGGTTCTAGATATTCAGACACTGTGCTCAGGTGTTTTGATCTTTGAAACAGAAACAAAGATGACGGCGAGTATTGTGTTTAGAGTCTACCTTCTGCACTTCGCCAACCTATATCATTCATAACCTATTAAGATAAGAAGTGTGATATATTAAGACTGTCGTGCTACTTCTAAAAAGAAAAACAGGGATGCCTTTAGCATTCAACAGTCAAAATTTACCCAAAGGAAAAATACTCTGATACAAAGAGGTAAATAAAAAAGACACATCTACAAAGGGTAGCCAAATGGGAAGGGATTTGAAACAGCACAGCATAACTACCTACTCACTCTAAGGAGAAGTGGGAGGAAGTTTCTGGAAAGGACAAAAGCTCTCTTGAAGAATGGCAAAAGAGAAAAGTTGGCAGCCAGAACCAACTCGAAGGGAAAGAATACCTTTTCAATAGTTAATATGCTAGCAACTGTCCTGGAGAGGAGGGAACACCCCTTCCTGGAGGCTGTGTGCGCTACACCAGTGCTGGCTTGGCATGAAGAGTTTTATTTGAGGAAAGGTGTAGGATTAGTTGGCCCCAAATGTCTCTCTAACTCTCTGACTTTATGATCTGATCGTGCTTCAGGGAATTAGCACCTTGGAGTGATTCGCCAAGTCTCAGAAGCTCGGGCTGCCAAATAGATTTGACATCTAGAAGCAAGGAGCATGCAAATATCCCATCCGTTCCTCACAGCCCCTGCCGTGGCTCAGGGGTACAAGTTTTCCTCCTGGCTGAGGTGAAGAGGCCAAGGCAGTAGCATCAGGCATGGAGATAACAAGAGCAAGACTCTGCAGCAAGATTCTCTCTCCCTGGCGGAGAGTAGCACAAAACTGTGCTAGCTGTCATTTAAAAAGTAATTCCTCTATTAGCTGTCTGAATGGTCCAATAAACGCTAAATCATTCTGTAAAACATTTCAAGGAAGATCTCTACTGAGGAACATTCAAAAATATCTCCTTTGCTCTGCTTGAGAAAAATCTTTGGTCAAGCCCTTATTTTTCTTCATTCTTTGAAGGTCTCCTCTGTTATTTAAGCGCATGAATCTTCCCATTGACGAGATATCAAGTGCTTCATCATGTCCTACCCTCTTCTCCCTCTTTGGTAGACATTTGACTCAGCTTCGCTCACACAGGAACTTGAGATGGATAAGCTGTTTTTTGCATTGCTATTGACAAATACGTACTTGTTAGCGCAATAGACTATGACAATAAGTTATTTGCTATTGACCAAATTTTGACAGTGCCATAAAATATTTTAACTTGAACTGACACAGGAGTGGATGATCATACAGTCATTTCTCCTAAATAGTACCCGGGGGTTGCCTTGAAATTCTTTTCCCAGAATAAAGAGGCCTCGGGGGATTTGAGATGAAGTACCATGGCTAACAAGACGTAACTACTCGGGAAGATTTTCATTATTAAAAATGCATGTAAAATCAGAATGTTTGCAAACTCGTGCTGCCACTCCTGAGCCCTTATAAAACAACAAATTAAGGAGCTCCTCTCTAGGAAAGCTTGCTTAAAAATATTTCTATTTGGCATCTTGATTTGGATGACTGACATACATGTGAATCTAGTAAATTGAACCCTGCGGTCAGAAGTCCTCAACCTACGTACAACCAAAAAGGAGGCTTGGTGAGCATCCTGAGGCAGCTGGGAAATATGGCTCCGGGGCTGAATAAATGACTTGGCTTCATTTATATATCTGGGGCTTCTCTTTCTTAAAATTGGGACTGTAGCACTGTGGATTTTTTGCTTTTGTTTGTTTTGTTTTGAATAAAGTTGAAAGTTCATTTACAATTAATTTATTTTATAACTAATAGGGTTTAATTAAGATGGGCTTCAGGGTTGTATTTTTGTTTGTTTTATGTGTCTTCTTATTTCAGTGCAAGTTTAAACCTTATGCCCTGTGTCTCTCCAGCAATGGGATCTGCTCAGTCAGTGCAGGTTTCCAAGGACAGTAACGGGACAGGCTAAATGAATGGACTCATGGTTTCAATGATCAGTTCATTGACAAGTTGTGGGATTTTATCTCTGTCGTAACAATAATTTCCCTGAATAGAAAAGCGGAGCCCTTAGTGTTTTAATTCCATCTCTTTTTCAAAGAAATGTATATATTTGTCTGGAGATAACATTCCCATGTTCATTTTGATCAAGCTCGAGAATATTACAAATACTCTCTGTCTCTGGCTAGCACTGTGTTATTTAGTCTTCTATCCCCTATAACCAATGTTTAGGATAATCAGCTTCAGAAGAGATAAATTTTATTGTGGTTGAAGGTTTTCAAAGTGTCAGTTTCTAATTGGGCAGAGCCATTGCTTTGGGGCTTCTTGGGAGACCTAGGAGCCAGTGTAGGCTGCTACATGAGGGGGATCCATAAAAGAATGAAGCCCTAAATGTTAGGGAACAAATCAGAGACAGAGGAAGGATACAAGGTGCTGCTAGTAACCTCAAAGGCATGTCTCCATTGACCTTCTCAAGATATTTACTACATCCCAATAGAGGCACCCTGGAGAAGAGACCCTTAGCACATTGAACCTGGGTGGAAGAGAACTTATGATAGAAATATATCAATAGGCAACTAATTTTATGGCATAGAGAAAATGTGCATTGGTCAGGACATTGGGCTTCTGAGTATCAGATACTTCTAAACCATATGTTAGTGGAAAGGGGGTAAGATATCTGCACTCGGGTATATGCTTCTTAACAGAGGAACCAAGTATGATCCTGCATCAAATTTACTAGTCGTCAGCTTGATGAGCAAGATTTGTGTGGGGCACCTGTGTTTCCTTCTTTCAAAATGTTTTATTCTTTTTGCACATCTGGTGCAACCACAGAACATTACTCTCTATTCTTACTCAGTCATTTTACTCTTCTTTTTCTTTTCTTCTTTCTGAACATGCAAGAACATCTCAAGAAAGCTATCAGTTCCCTGCCTAGAAAACTTCCTAAATAATTCTTGAAGTTTTGCAAACTTTCCAAGTCTTTGGGAAATGGATGATACTTAAGAATCTTTATTTTTAACAGACTGGAGGAGTTGGCCTGACAGTAAGCCTCAGACATAGTCTCCAAGGTCAATTACTGCATAAAAGCGCAGTTCAGAGATTATAGGAATAAGTTTGTAAGAGTTATGTGGACAATTTTTAGAATAAATTATTACTTTTAAAACTATACTAAATTCCTAAGGTCTCCTAGAATCCAAAGGACTGACGTTTGGCTTGAGAAAGAAGGAAAGGGGTAGGCCAGCAAGATGACTCAGTGGGTAAAACCACTTGTCAACCCTCACCACCTGAGTTCATTCCCCAGAATCCCCTGCGGTGGAGCAAGACTATTGACTCCAATTACCACAATCACAGCAGGAGCACAGCATAACAGGAACACAGAACTGGCCTAGCTGTGTGCATGGACTGGTCGCTCACTACAAATTTGCTTCAGAGAAAACAATCCAGGCACAAAAGATCTAGGGTATTATTACCAAAAGATGAAGGAGGGTGGTGGGAATTAATCCTTTCAATGGTGATATCCCTTGGCTCAGTTATTTCCCACCAGGCACACCTTGAGGACCGAGCTACCAGGCAAAGCCTAGGGTACAAGTCATATGCAAATCACGCTAGATAACTCCATGTCTTAGGGGAGGAAGGAAGTCCAGAGAAAAGGAAGTGCCCGAGTCGGCCAGTGGAATGTGTAATCAACGCGGCTTCTCCAAGACCAACTGGCAAATTTAGGCTTAAAAAGAGCATACTTGAAAGAGATAGGTAAGAAATCAGAGGAGACATAGTGGTTTGAGCTGATATTTCATGCTAGGAGTGTAAAAATGTTGAGTAGATGTGGAATCTATTGTGAGACTTTAGGGAGAGAAATTGTGTAGCTGTGTTGGTGATTCCAGGCCTGCTGTTTCTGGCTGCATAGTAGATTCATGCAAAGGAGCCAACCCTGGAAGGCAGGGAAAGAATGAAGGGTGCTCTACTGTGCAGACACCTCCTGCCAGGAAGGTGTCTTCTGTAACCTCACTCATCACAGAAGACCATTGTTCATCCAACTGCATTTCCTTTGTGCTAGAAAAGAATGGCCTCATGCAAAGACAATTCTTTTTCTTTCCCTTCATTTGAAATCTCTGCCCCCGGTCTCATCTTTTTCATTTTTGAACGTTTTGACACCGCTAAACATGCGTGACAGGAGTGGCTTTGAAGTGCAGTGCTCCGTGACTTAAGTAACGGCTTTCTCCCACGTATCCACAGAACTTCTCCAGAGAAGTAGTAATTACAGGATTAGCCCCTACTTCAAACGGGAATTCTTTGAGCACTACTTCAGCTTTTCTTTGTTTAGTTAATAATTATGTTTTAGAAGACTTCGCTTGCTTTCTGAGTAATGGGTTCTGAGATTTGGCTGTTTTGTTGTCCATCAAATTTTGATAAGAAATCTCTTTCCTGCCATTCTGAGAATCCTGACCGAAAAGAAAAAAAAGAAAATTTGACTTCTGAAGTTCATCAGCTTCTTCAATAAAGGTAAATGTCAGAAATTGATTCTCTGTGAGAGTGAAAAAAGCAAAGCTTAGTTTTTCCAATGAAGAGGAAGAGAAGGAAAGAATGAGAGCATACAAGTTAGCACGTTGTCAAATTAGCAGAAAGTCTTAGGGAAGGGACTGTGCCGCCATTCCAAGTATCAGTCCATCAACAAACCAGGCGATTTGAGGACCCAAGGTCTCTGAGCACAGTTGTATTGTTCTGACATTGCTCAGAAAAGCCTTGCCAGTGTGCTACGCCTCCCCTGATCTGCCCATGGGATAAACAGTGGGAGCCAATAGTTCAATAATGCAACCCTTCCAATGCTCCTCGGGATGCCTGAGGCCCTTCTATGTCACATCCATCCAAGATGTCACACTGTTCCCTACCTCTTCTCTGCCTCCTTTCTAGGAATCAGAGAGACCGGTTGGGGGCTTGTTCTGTGAAATTTCCCTCATCCTACCAAAGATATGAGACCCCATTTCTGCCATATGGTCCCTAATATCCTCTCTTCCAGAGCCTCCACCCTGCTGTCTCTCTCTGATGCTGGGGCCTTGAACGCTCCTCATAGCCCCCTTACCATGCTCTTATCTGTCTGTCTGTCTGTGTATTCATGACGTTAATGACTTCTCTAATAAGCACTTTATCCCCCAGTAATCCAACACATTGTCCATCGCGAACCCTCTAGCCCCATCCCAAACCTTAAAAACTATAGATTCAAAGTCATTCCAAAATTAATCACAGACCAGCTAGATGACTGATATGCATTAAGCCTGACAAGCAGTGTTCAGACCCCCAGTGCACATGGTAGAAGGAGGAACTGAGCCCTCAAGCTGTCCTCTAATCTCCACAAGCATGCCATGGCAGGGGCACACTACTCTTCCTACTCCTACTCCTACCACTACTGCCACTAACAACAACAATAATAATGGTAATGATGATAATAATAGTAAATGAAAATGGTTTTTTAAATTATCAGTTGAAAATTAATCATGAGGCCATCAAGATGGTTCAGCGTGTAAAAGCTTGCTGAACAAGCCTGAGACCTGAGTTCAATGTCCAAGAGGCTATGTGACTCTACTCCTGTAAGTTATCTTCCTGCACTGTGATATACACATGCCGGCACTCACACAAATCATACACACACACACACATACGCACACACATACGCCAACAATAACAATAATAACAAATAAGTAAATTGTTCAGAGAGGCCTTGTTTATTATGCTCTTCAGCTCTTTCTCACAGCCAGTGTTCCTGCATTGACCTGTCTTGCCACACAAGTCCATGGTTTACTTTAGAGTTAAAGCTCAGTGTCATATATTCTATGAGTTGAAAGAAATTGCATTTGATAGATATCTGCAATTATCAAACATCAAATACAGCGAAGATA
This sequence comes from Cricetomys ansorgei, assembly GCA_026225945.1. Lineage (NCBI taxonomy): Eukaryota > Metazoa > Chordata > Mammalia > Rodentia > Nesomyidae > Cricetomys > Cricetomys ansorgei. The sequence goes on along the minus strand of JAMJFZ010001089.1, from coordinate 5,011,756 downwards.
GCCCACTAAAAGTTCTTCTGTTTACTGCCTATGTCAGATTGCCCTGCTCCGCTTGCTAAGGTGCATTTAAGATAACTCATGGTCAAGTATTGATAGCTAGCTTCACTTTAGCAATGAATACTATTCCATTATACGGATACGTCACAATTTGCTATCACTGCACCTACGGATCAACATCTTTTTGTTTTTCCAAGTTTTTACAATTATAAATAAAGCTTCTATAAACTTTCCTGTACAGAATTATGAATGAACACAAGTTTTTAGTTCATCTGAGTGGATTCCAGGAGCACCATTCCTAGATTGTATGGTAAGCACATGTTAAAGTTTGTAAGGAACAGGCAAACTGCCTTCTAATACGACTGAATTATTTCACAATTCTACCAGCAACAAATGAAGACTCCTGTTGCTTCGTGTCCTCTTAGCATTTATTATTATGGTATTTTAGATTTTAGATGTCCTAATAATGGTATCTCAAGGTTATTTTAGTTTGAATTTACCTAACAACTATGATGTTGAGCATATTATAATCTTCGTCCCTTGTGTTTTATTGTTTGATAATATGCCTTTCCAGATCTTATGCCCACTTTATAATCAAGGAACTTTTATTGAGTTATTATACAAGCGTTCTTCATAAACACCGTAGTCACTTTTCTGGTCATGGCAACACAACACCTGACAGAAACAATTTACTTATTTTGGCCTATGATTTCAGAGGGCTGTTGTCATCGTCCACAGTGGCCTGGCATGATTGCTGGAGAAACCCAAACACAGCAGCTTTTTTACATGATACGGACTAGATATACACTTGAAGATGGACTATCCTTCAAGGCCCTAATAACCAATTTCTACAATTTAGATCTCATTTCCACAATGTTTCCACAACCTCCCAAAATTGAACCACTGGTGTTCAGAGCATTAGCCTGTGAAAGGCATTTCATATTCAAACCACAGGAATATATTTTAGAGGGTGTGTTTAGGGGAAATATTTTCTTAGTCTATGGTTTGTGTTCTATATTTAGCTTTCTCTCCTGTTTAATTTTTCAAAGAGTGCAAGTCATGGTCTGGATTCACAATTTTGCACACAGACATTCAATTGCTCTAGTTCTTCGTCTTGTATTTGTTTACTTTACATTCTCTTTACTCCTTTGCTGAAGACAAGTTGACTACATTTTTATGGTTCTGTGATCTCTGTTCGTGGTTATTACTCCTTTGCAATAATCTTGAGATTCGGTAGACTCAGTCCCTTGACTTTGTTTACATTTTCAATGCTATATTGAAGCTATTCTGAGACCTGTCAAAGTCTGTCTGTTATTCTTTGCTGTTATTTAGGAATAGGATTGACTTTTGTATGGTAAGCTTATGTCCTGTATATGATTATCATTGGTTATTAGAATTGAAGAAAATGTAGGTTTTCTTTTCTTTTCTCCCCCCATCCACCTTTGGTCAGATCTACTAGATTTTTTTTTTTTACATAGATAGCTATGTCTTCTTTGAAAAAAATAAATAAAAGCTTTCTTTCTTGTATACACTTTATTTCCTTTCCATGTCTTATTGCATCAGTTCGACCTTCCTTTTTATGTTGAAATGATGGTAAGAAGCAATGGTGATTAGCAGGGAAATCTTTACCTATTTGTGATTTGAATCTAAAAGCTTTGAATGTCTCTCCACAAACATCATGTTGACCATCATATTTTGCTTTTGCTTTTCCTTTGTTTCACATTTACTGTAGAATTTTATCTCTCTCTCTCTCATCTGTAAATAGTCTTCTGTAGCCTGTTAATATGATGAATTATATGAACTGATTTTTTTATGTTGAACTACCTTGAAAACCAGAGATAAATCTTAGCTCATTTCAGTGTTTTTTAATAAGCTGAATGTGAACTGAAAGTATCATTACCGTAAAACTTCTTTCATATATGTCCATGAGAGATATTGCTCCATGCTTGTGTTCTTGTAATACTTTCGTTCCTTGCCTTACAACAAGACTTAGCCTCACAGAGCGGGTTAGAATGGTTCCATCTGATCCTGTCTTTTGAAAAATATTGTAGAGGACTGATATATTTTTTTAAATATTTGGTAGAATTAACCAGTGAACTTATATAAGCCTAATACTTTCTGCTTTCAAAGTTCAATTACTTGTTTAATTTCTTTCACGGGTAGAAACTATGCTGGTTATTTTTTTTTTCTTACGTCATTTTTGGCAGATTTTTTACAAGTTGGTCCATCTCAGAAGTGTTATCGTATTTGTGGGCATGAAGCTGCCCATTGCTTCGCTCGTCTCCCTTTAGTGAGCATGCACGCCACGGCGATTTGCCCCTCTTATTTATGAAGTCAGAGATACATGCCATTTCTCTTCTCTTTCTTTGCCCCTTTTCATCACTGGTAAACAAAGCTTGTTTTAATCACATTATGTGATGAGCCAGGTCCATAAAACAGTAATTCCAGTCATCACATGTTAGACAACTCCATAGGGTAATAATTAGATAGAACTGCAATTAGCATTGAATGTATAAGCTTTGTTCAATAGGAAAAACCTGTCAGACTCAGCTCTTAAAAGATTTTTGTCCTATTTAATAATGTTTCAATAAAAGTAATAAGTAGGGCTTAAGCAGAGCAATTATGCCATTGTGGCATGTCAGGAACCATAACTAATAAACAACTGATGCCCCTTTCCCACGTCAGGTCAAGATGATAGACAAGTGGCTATTAAGATTAGGAAGACACTAAATCTTTAAAAAGCATGGCTAACTATTTAAGTATGACATGAGACTGCTTTGAACCAGGTTTTCTTGCAATTTAATAGCCTCGTACATAAGATGTAGATTAAGAGCCCTCCCAAAACTTAAAGTTCTTTGCTTTTATTTTTGTAAAAGTTACAAAAGGATACGCCACGTTATCAATTTTTCTTTCGTTCCTTAAGTCTGTGTGATTTTTTCTTCACACAGTCTACCGGAAAGGCTCTAAAATATGTAGCTGTACTTAAACAGCAAACAAACAAAATTAAATTAAAATAAAAGTCAGGGTCTCGGTTTTGGCTGGCCACACTCTGAGTGTCACACTTCTCGAGTGCTAGTGTCTAGATTTGTACCACCATGCTCAGCTTTGGCTGTACCGTTGAATGAGGCGATTTATGTGCTAGTTAGTTACAATACAGACATGCCCGGATGAGGGACTATACCTTGAAGAGTGGTCTCCATCAGGTTGGCCCGTGGGCATATCTGGAGAGCATTTTCTAGATTGCTAATTGTTGAAAGTTGACCCAGCCCACTGTGGGCAGTGCCATCCCTGGGCTGGTAGGCCTGGACCATAGGAAAGACAGCTGAAGAAGCCAAGCAAGCCAGGAAGCAGTGCTCCCTCATGGTTCCTCTTTCAAGTCCCTACCGTGAGTTCCTGCCTTGGCGTCTCTCAGTGACGGGCTGTAACCTATAAGCCAAATAAACCTTTTTCTCTTCAAGTTGTTTTATTTGTCAGTTTTTTTTTTTTTTAACAGCAATGGAAAGCAAACAAGGACAATGTCCTTACTAATGTATTTGTTGTATGTTAACATTCATACACATTTTAAAAAGAGAACATTATATTTACTACAAATAACCCCTCGATTTGTTCCATTTTTGTTCTTCCGTGGAAATTTGAGTTTAAACTAAAAGACTGTAAGACTTTACATTCCCAAAGATGAGGGAGAAATGTACAGGCTTACTCACCTCCCTTAACTTAGATTTGCACAGCATCCATCTGAAAGGATCTAATTTGAAACTGTGAAGCAGGTGGCTAAAAAAAATTTCCTTAAAGAAGAAAGGAATGGAAAATATAGTTGAAAATTAGCAGAAATGTTTAAGAACAGCACTGGTGTCTAGTCAGTCCGAGAAATACTACTTGACTTTGAAAAAGAAGTAAGCTGTGGTTGAGAAAAAAAAAAGATAAAAATGTGCCTACCTTTTATAAAATAAATCAAAGTAATAATAAAATGTGTTTAAACACAAGGAAAATATGAAATATTAAAAGTTATAGAAGAAAATTTGAAATGTATATGTCATGTGGTTTATTTCACATTTCCCCTAATTCTTCACTTAATAGTTTAAAAGGGTAAAAACCTTCTCTAAAAAACTTTTTAAAAGAAGTTTAAAAAGTGATTCTTTATGTTTTTTCACTTTATCCATGACATTATTTCTGATTGCTCTTGCCTTTTTCTGTGTATTTTTACCGTATGCTTTTCCAATGCAAATCTGAGTAAGAAATCAAATATATAAAACTTTATTTGAACCTAGAGACTTCATAAAGCAAATATATGTCATATAAAAGCAAGATGGATGATAGATAATTAATAAGTAGGTAGAAAGTTACATGACTAATGATTGATTGATAGATGATAAATACATGATAGATTGATAAATGATAGTTCATAGAGATTATAGATGATAGATAGATAGATAGATAGATAGATGATAGATAGATGATAGATGATAGATAGAGGATAGATAGATGATAGATAGATAGATAGATAGATAGATGATAGATTTTGAAAGATATCCAGGCATATGTTTGCATATATGTAATCTTTTATTGAAATAAAGTAAATGATTCAGTCAAAAAAATCAATATAATTTCTAATTTATATGACTTTAAGTTCTAGAGTAAGCTAACTCAATCACATATAAGACATAAAACTTAAAAATAAATTAATTTCCAAATATAAATTAAAATGTATTTTCCAAATGAAAATATTCTTAGGAATACCCTTATTACTTCAGGCCAAATTTCAGAGAAGTACAGAAAAAAGTGAATTTTCTGTGAGCTGTCCATCCTATCCCCATTTAAGTCTGTCTCGTTTTTAAGTCTTCACATGCGGGGTCTGTATCTCTTCCACCTCTGTCTCTGGATAAAGGAATCTTCGAGAATATAACCACCTGGGGCTGATGTGAAGGAAATATAGAACAGGCAGCACAGAGGCCATTTCTTTTGGTCTCAGCATTCTGATTTCTTAGATCTTCAATTCCCTCCTTTATTAAGCGCAGACGCGAGTGAGGCCCTGAGTTGCCATTAGACAGGTGAGCATCTTGCAACAAAATAAAACGGCATGCTTAGGACCAGATTTAAAGAAAGGGAAGTACGAAATACGAACGACAAGGCAACGCGAAAATCAAAACGTGCTGCATACAGAGATCGGTGACCACGCGGTACGTAAAGCATGGTAGGAAAAATGAATGGAGCACTTCCTGTGGTTGTTCTTCACCTGGGAGCTCCCAACATTGCTGTTCTCAAGTGCTGACTCAGAATTAAATAAGTAGAAAAAGAGGATGCCTGTAACTCAACTCAATAGGCATTATTTTTCTCTAAAGCGTTTCTTCTCCATAGGAACCCCCTCCTGTATACATGCCCTGATTGGCTGTGTCTATCAAAATCTCACGCGTTAAACTTTTTAATCACCCTGCTGCGTGATTTTGGAGTGCCCTGTAATCTTCAGGAGGCGGAGCCTAGTGGGGGAAAGTCAGCTCAATATATGTGGGGTTGGGCGGTGCTTGAAGGAGATATTATGACCTCAGTCACTTCCTCCCATTTTTCACTTCCTGGCTTCTCTGGGATGAGCAGCATCTTCTACCAGGTCCTCCCCCTCATGAAGCTCTGCCTCAGCACAGAATCCAAAGCAGCAGGACCGAAATAACCGTAGATTGAAAACATGAGCCCAAACAAACGTGCCTTTAAGCGTACTGTCTCAGGTATTGTCTCCAAGTGATGGAAAACTGAGTAACCCTCACCAGGGCTGTATATGGTAGGAAGATGGTAACGACCAAAGCGGTGCTGATGATGTTAAAGAAAAAAAATTGAGAAGCCTAGGTCTGTCCTTGGGGAATTGCGCTGCTTACGTGGGCATCTTTTATTTATATAATGCAAAGCATAGAAGATGAAGGACTGGACACCTGGCTCAGTGAACTGCTCGCTGTGTGACCATGAGGACCTGACTTTGGATTCCTAGCACCCGTGTAAAAAATTGAGTGCAGTGGTGCCTGCCTGTGGTCCTAGTGTTTAGGATGCAGAAATGGATTTCTTAGCCAGTTAGTCTAGCCAATCCAGAAACTCTAGTTTCAGGGAGAGATTGAGGAGGACTCCTCATGTCAACCTCTGGCTTCCACATACAGGATCCATATTTTAGACTATTTTCGTTTTTCTGTGGAAATCTTAATGCCCTTAGGCAACAACACACGTTCTTTCCTGCCTAACATATGAACATCCTACAGATAGCTGGCTCCTGGATCTATTTCCACACTGTGGACACAGGTAGCATTCTGAACCTTACATACAGTTAAGATTCCTTTCTCTGTCCAGCTCTTCATCAGCTCCCACTCTCTTTCACGTTCCACTCGTGCTTTCTGAATTCCTCCCGAGTTGTGCTTCTCCAATGAGAGCTCTCTTCTTGATGCTTCCACACAGCCTGTGTCCTCCGTATGAGACACCCCCCTCTCTACCCTTTCACAAGTCTAACCCCCACATATCTTTCAGCTTCTTGTACAAATGTCTCTTCATAGGACTTCCTAAGTCCCTTTCCATTGACTAGATGGGTTGGCCATGTGCTTTGAAAGTACTCTGGTGCATTTTGTATAGACACCTAACAGTTCATTATTCGCTTTGTGCATTGTGATCTCTTCCTGATACGATGTACCTACCTTTATTCTATAACCCTTCCACATCTGGTTCTGGGAACAGGAATGTTAAAGAAAATAAATAATCTGAGCTAATATGAAGCACAAAAAGAGCGGGAAAGCTAATTTCCTTCACGTCTTGTCATTCCCGCGTCTTGGACCTTATGTTTCCTCGTCTACGGAACTAGTGTGGGCAACTGTGACAAAAGGCTCTATCTCCAGTCTGATTCTTGGCTTCGTACCTAATTAGCATAGAAAAAAAGAAACAACTGTAGAGAACAAGAATAAATAAACCAAATAGAAAACTGGAGCATGTGCGTGATCAGTGTGCACACGGACGTTGGTTACAGAGCAGGGTTCATCATTCCTGTGTGACATGTAGCCTCTGCCTTACGGTTAAACCACAAGGAAGAGCCATATGCCAAGAAGAGAAATGCAGCTAAGCACCTTGTGTTTCTTCTACAGTCCATTGCTGGTAGAGATGGAATGAGTGGAGATAATGTCTCCTGCTGTTTCTTCTGTCTCTCTCCAAATTGACTTTTTTCAAGCATACCATCATGGAAAGAAGAAAAAAAAAAACTATACTAAACAAAAACACTCAATACTAGGTTAAATTCCCAAAGAAGACGAGTAAAGACATTAAGTGGATCAATATAGGAACAAGACACAAGAGTAGTTTCTCTAGAGGTTTCACTTTCATTAACTAACTTGGGGAGGAAACGTATTGGGCAAATAATCCACAAGTGTAAAATGACTCTTGTTTTTTTGGAAGAAACTTAGAAAAGGACTGAATTAGCCTAGAGGCATTTCCAGATTAACCTATCTATACTGTAACCTATCTATACCCACTTCCTCCAGCAGAACTAGAGAATTGGGGGGAACAACAATCCCAAAACATGATTTGCAACCTCATGACAGCCTGGATCCTGACAGCTCATGATTGTATGCCAAAACAAACCAGGCTGACTCACACATAATAGCTAAAAAGAAATCAGCTTCTCTCATTTTAGCACACTGCACTGTTGATGTCAAAGGACTGATGCCAGTGTGAAATTAAAGGCAAGCACCCTGGCTAGCACAAACCAGGCCTAGCATTTTGCTCTGCCTTTACCAGGATGAGATGGAGCAGTTGGTATCAGCCTTGACAGGTTACAAGCTCCCCAGAACTTTGGACAGTCTCCGTTTTCTGCAACTGGTTACCTTTGTAATCTGGGGTTAAACACAGTCTAGAAAAAGCAAAATATAAGAATGCCACTCAGAAGGTAATAGTCCCTCTAGGAAGAAAAGAACACTTAAACACTGAACACCGGTGGCCATGCAGAAAGCTATGATGGTCTGAGCAATAAATCAAGCAAGCACACACGACTGTGACCCGTTTTGTATACCCAAAGGCTCCTGGGTGAAAGATACCAATCTACCTGTTTTAGCTTCATAGAAATGCAGTAGGAAAAAAAGAAGCCTTAAAGTTGTAGTCGGGGAAAGAAATAAACCATTTAAAACATGTTTACAGCCATCTGTTACAAACGTGGGGTGATGTGTGTTTTGGCTGTGCCCACCAGTCTGTGGGAAAGCAGACAGCTTCTTTGTAGATGGGAGTGCACTGTGGGGATGGGCTTCTGTGTCTTAATCTTGAGGATGATATGATGTGAGCACTTGAAGTCACCTAGAAACGCACAATTTTTTCAGTCTTCTAGAAACTTCTTACTGGAGAGTGAATGTACAGCACACCTCCCCACCCCCACCTCCCATGCTTGCTTTCTTCATAGACTTCTCGATGGGCTTGTCTGTTTCTTCCATCAGCAGATGTCACAGCCTACTATGAGCTATGACACCTCTGCTGATGCCAGTCAATCTTCACCAGACACATATATTTCTTCTGTGACTAGTAACAAATGTCTGAGAAACTCCAGTTAGCCAAACCAATGTTCATCTTTCAAATGTCCCTTAAGAGAGAAACATACAGCAGCCTTCCACGGACCTTGAGAACTGGGTCTGGGTCCCACTCACTTGCTGGGGAAACGTGCCAAGGAAAAGTCACAATTAAATCAAAGTAGTACCAAAATTCAACAGTATAAAACGTTTGGTGCTCAAGGTCTAGGACCCACTCACAGTCCTCTGGGCTCCAAAGGGGCCCAGGATGCTCTACTTCTCCAGCCTTGGCCATTGACCCCATTGTCGGGGCATCTCTGATACCCTACAACAACTGGACTGTACCTTCACCAGGCCCCTCCCGGTTTCTCAGATTCCCCTCAGCTTTTCTCTATTACCCCTTAAAATCTTGCAGGTCTCATGCTGCCAAAACACATGCGAGACTCTTATACATTACCAGGGTCAGCTCCCAGTCTCTAAACCACAGTTCTCTGTGCTGATCCTGAAGAAAGACTTGCCAGAAGATTTTACCATAGTGATGTGGGTCTCCTTAATCACAGCTGATTTCTCAATGCCAGCTAACCAGCCAACCATTTAACCTAGTTAAAAAGGGGGAGGTTCACATCAGTGATCCGCTTCTGAATCATAGGTGATTTTTCAGCTTCAGCTGAGCAGAAACTACAGCTCTCAAATTAACACATAAACGGCCCTCACAGAGTCTTTGCACTCTCAAACTTTCCACTTAACCTTCAGAGGTTTCCATCATGTGTGTTGCTTGAAGCCTGTTCCCATGGAAGAACCCATTAAGAGCTAAGCATTCAACGGCTTTTTCACCTCAAAACTCCAAACATTTTCATAGTCCTCTTAAATACCACAGGGTCAGGTCTGCCACAGAGATACCCAACGAATCAGGTACCAATTTCTGTCTTCATAAATTTTGTTTCTATAGCCGTGATAAGCACCATGACCAAAGTAACCGAGAGGAAAGGGTTCATTTCACCATACAGCTTATAATTCGTCATGAAGAGAAGTCAAGGCAGGAACTGTAAGTAGGAACCTGAGGGCAGGAACTAAAGCAGAAACCACGGGGAACACTACTTACTGGCTTGCTCTCTGTGGCTTTGCTCAGTCTGCTTTCTTATACATTCTAAATCCATCTGCCCGAGTTTGGTGCCACCCACCAAACTCATTAACTAAGAAAATGCACTACATATTTGTCCCATGCCAATCTGGTGGGGGAATTTTCTCAATTGAGTTTCCTCTTCCCAGCTTGTATAAAGTTGGGGAAACAACGATCAGGACAATGCCTTACCAGGAATAAGCTTTTATATTTTAATCAATCCTTAACCTTAAATGCCTGTGCAGCACTAGATTCAAGTGTGAATTAAAACTTGCCATATATATATATATATATATATATATATATATATATATATATATATTCATGTTTATTAAATGAGTTTAGAGTTAAGAACACACACACACAGAGCAATCATTTGGTTCCCAGGAGAGAAGTCCTGCATTGTTCAGAAATAAACACATTTCAAATACCCAGTGGTCATTTGCTCTCAGCACAGATATTTTTTCTTAACTGGCCATGCTTTTGTTTTGTCTGAGCAAATGAAATGTGGTTTTATTTCTAAAATATGGAATTTCACAAAAATTTTCATAAATTGGAATATTTAACATTGTTTCTTCTGTGGACTTGTAGCCTTTTCAATCCAACCATGTGTGGTTTTTGACTGTATGCAGCATGTCTTCTGAGGGATGAGGTGTGACAATAAATATGAGCAATGTCCAATCAAAGGACAGCTGCCTACGAGGGTCTTATGGGAATGGATAAACGGCCTATAAGGATGTTACATGAGTGTGTAAAGAGCACAGTCACACTGAAGTCTCACCGTGAGATCTCTTAGGAAGCTGTGGGGTGACTCAAGATTTCCACATTTTGTGATTCCACATAAAAAGAGGAAAGACATTGTTCTCTGCCCTCTTTCTCCAGGGGCTATATAGAAAATGTCTATAAAACATAAAAGTGATTGTTACTATTATGTCTTAAATGTATGTCTTAAATCCCTTGAATTAACTTGATCTGTACTCTGTTAATGCATTGTCAGTTTTGGACAAATGCGCAACACACACACACACACACACACACACACACACACACACACACACACGCACACACCCCTCCCTTCTAGAAAGAATGATGCGCTCGCCCTTGGCAGGAGGAACGTTAGCACACCTGATAGCTTCTTCTCAGTGTGAATTGCATCCTCCATTCTGCTTGATGCCTTTTCTTTCTTTCTTTTTTAACATGATTTCATCACACGAACACAAGCATACATGCATCCCGGCATGGAGCACTCCAATTAAATTGTCTTGCTGTCTAATGTCAGGAAAAGCCCATTTCTTGCTTCTTTCTACCACTCAATAAATTATTACAGCCTGTGCACCAAACACAAATTACATGCTTTATTAGTATGTTCTGTGGTAACTTCAAAACCACAAGTGTTTACATGTGCTGCACGCATGCACTCTGGGGCTTTTTAATAGAGGGTTGACAAGAGATTAAAGGCAGAAATATGGCATTTTATTAAAGCAAACATATCAGTATGCCTACCATGATAAAATGATCTAGTTTTCTTCAGACACAAAAGTTTCCGTTGAGTGATACCTTTGAAATTCCTTGAGGGCACCCAATTATTCACTTGCCTCAGCAGAGAGCAGCTGCAGAATGGTCTCCAATTTTCCAAGAGTGTTGCCTGGTCATTCTTTACTGTCAAAATGAAGAAGAGCATAAAAGTTAAGTCAATAAAGTAATATGAAATGCTTAATATAAAAATTCAGGAATGAATGATTAACCATTAAAAAGTTACAGTAGCTATTTCATCCAGGAAAAAAAAAATTAACATTTCCCCTGAAACCTATTAACACTCCTTGTAAACAATATTCTTTTTTGAAATATATGACCTTTCCTAACGCTCTCCACACGCATGCCATTTGTCTTCTATCCACTTTACCTCTCCTGATATGAAGTTGAGTTCCTCAGGAGAGTGCTCTGAGCCTCTTGCCCAGGAATATGTGGTCTTGTATAAATCCTCCATGAATGCCCATCCGGGTTGGTCAGTGCTGTGACCCCCTGCTGCTGATCCAACTCCAGTATCACAAGATCTTCCCATGGACAAACACACTGAAAAGAAGATGCTGCCTACGTGATACCCAACTCTCCTTCATCGGCTAAACTGGTCATCATAACTAGCATAAATACCTCTCTTTCCTTGGAACATGAGCAAGAAGAAAAGACAGAAGTAACATAAGTTTCTTTTCTACATTGTTTAAAACAATATTTGCATTAAATCTTTGAGAATCTCGTAAAATTTTGAACATCCCCTCCCCCAACTCCTCGTAGATCTACCCCCAACTCCATACCCATACAACTTCATGTTCTCTTTCCCTTTAAAAAAAACAAAACAGTGAGTCCAATTTGTGTCACCCAAGTGACACATCCCTCTCAAGTGTGGGGCCTGTCTTGTACCATGATCAACCTACCAGGAGGCACACTCTTAAAGAATGTGACTAAAGACTCTTCCTCTGCCAGGAGCCACTAAATGCCAATTGCTCCTCAGATAAGGGTGGGACTTTCACCCTCCATGCCAGGATTGTTTCTGGCCTGAGCTGGACTATGTCTTGTGCCTAGTGTCACAACTTGTGTGAAGTCATATATGCAACTGATCTGTTGTGTCCAGAAAACTGTTCCATTGTAGTCACCCACTGTCTTTGGCTCTTAACAATAGCTCTATTTTTTCTTCTGCCACGAAGCCAAAGGCTAAGGGGTATGCTACAGATGTCCTATTTAGGACTGAGCTGTGCTCTCTGTGTTAGATGACGTAAGAAGTTTTTCTTATGAGGATCAAGATATGTATTGATCTATAGGTATAGCAACATTGGTCATTAGTAATACTTTAAATTAAAAGTCTATTAGCAAAATAATAGTAGCGACGTCTTCCCTGGGCATATGACCTATCTAGCTATAGGTTCTTAGCTTCAATAATGGTGTCACTTATGGGTTCCATCTCATGGAGCAGTCCTTAGACCCCATACGAAAGTAGTTGGTTGCTTCAAAAACATCCATGTCACTCCCGTACCAGTGCTTGAATCCTGCCTGCCATAGTAATCATTATTGTAACTCACAGGGTTCACAGCTACGTAAGAGTGGTTACTATTTTTCTCCTCCAGTAGCAGGTATAGAACCTTTTAACTATGACATCTAACCAGTAGAGACTAAGATTTCAAATTAGTACTGGCTTGATTTATGCACGCTTGAACACTCAAGTATGTTGTGTCTTCAGCAAGAGTCTTTCCATGAAGTTCTGGAGGATTGATGAGAGAACAACTCATATTATAGCGTAACTACATTTAAATTGAAACTGTAGGATCTTTTCTGTTCAATAGTAAGTAAGAAAGATAACAAAACTGTCCAGGACCTATACTTAAACTAATCATTTATAACTTGATATTGCTCAGAAAAATAACACTCTGGGTACAATATTTACGGGAATGCTTTGATAGAGAACTATAAAATGACATGGCCAGTATCAACATGATCATGTTGAGATTGCCAAAATATTTGTCACACATTGGTATCGCAGCCATTGCAGAAACCCAACCATGTCATCATCACAAAACTCTCTCCAGAGCTGTGGTCGGCTGGCTATCATGAGTCATGAGCAGGTATGAACCTGCCCTTGCAGGAATTTTAGATATCTCATAATTTTCCTTTTATTGACTACATTCACTTGAATAGATATTAGGAATGACATTTACTAGGTTTTTGAGTCTAGGAACTGAACAGAGGTATTTAGATGGTTTCTTCCTAAGGAGACAAGAAGCCTGTGGACTTCGCTCTACAAACATCCATTGAATAATCAACGTTTTTATATACATTTACATTAGATATGATTCTAGATGTCATGGACAACGGTAAGTTAAACTTAGATTCTGACTAAACACATAACACCTTCTGTCTCGGTAAGCATCATAAGGAGAAGTGAAAACTCGTGGCGATCATTCCCAAGAGCTGGGAATTGAGCTCATCATGTCTTAAAACTATTCTCTGCAGTAAGTGATGGACATTTGGTCCTTAGAAGTGAGAAGGCCATTGAAAACATTCATTCTAAGGAGTAGACATTACAAGAGCGATAAGAAAGAATAGGCACACAAGAAGAAGAAGAAATACTTGGGGTCCCACAACTCAAATGTTAACAGCACTGGTGGGAGTTTGAAGAAACTGAGGATTAACATGGAAGCTGCTTTTGACCTTTGGGAAAAGGAAGATTGGAGGCATTCAGTTAATCACAGACAGCTAAATCCAGATACACATCTTTACTGTCTCCAAAAACTGTATTCAAAAGAAAGAGATTAAAGAAAGATTAAAAAGAAAAGCACCACAGACTTAAGAACATTGGAAAAGCATGATAGAAGGTGAAGGAGCACTCAGGAAGAGAAGTGGACAGGGGTGTGACAACAAATTTAAGAGTTCTTCCCCTTCGCTCACTAAGGGCCAAAGAGGAAGCAAGTTGATTTTACCAGACGATTGCAGAACATCTCATAAACCCGAGCTACGGACACCACATAAAGCCACGGAAAAGAGATGGCTCTAGAAAAGGGACCCTGACTGAACCTAACTGTGGAATCTTAAAGCAGAGCGACTCTTAGCTCAGACTCAATTGAGCATGAAGCACCTAGAAATACCAAGAAAACAGCACACCAAAAGAAGGAAGCTGAGATAGAAGTCCTAAATTAGAAACCCCTGTCCACAGAGATAAAAATCAACCCAAATGAAGAACAAGTAACTTCTTTCTGAGCATTTTGAGGCTTGAAATCAAGGAGGTGCAGTCGGGAAAGGACACTGCAGGTTTTGACAGGATGACAGCTCTTTAAAACGACTGCAAAGACAGCTGTCAACTGCATCTGTTTGTTAAGAATTCCGACATCCCAGCAAAGGTCAAATGGTCTTGTTGGAAGGTGACTGGGTGCTGGCCCAGGAAACCAGGGAGTTGGCTAACCAACCAGTTGCAAGGGCTACTGTGCTTGGTTCCAGAAGAGTGTAAGATGGACATGTGTCTAGGGGGTGACCTGAAGCTCAGTTCGAATTTTCAGACATGCTTGTGCTGAACATGCAACCTAATGAGGCTTCCCAGCTCTGTGCTAAGTGCCTTTTGACCTTTTTTCTGCCACCAGACACCCCTTGTTGGCATTCAGTATCCTCTCAGCCATGGTGTGTTCTGACTCCTCCACACCAACCTCACTCTGCTCTCAGAGGCAAGTGACTGAGGGTTTAATTATGGAAGTTCTCCTATCTCAACTGTCAACAGAAGGTCCCCAGCTAAGATACATCCAAGTCTCTCAGAGCCAAATAATCTCCATCCACTTACCCAGAGTTCATCGGGTGCAACAATGGGCAGAAGTTAAAATCTGAAGCATGTTTTAAGACTTCTAATAGGACAGAAAAGGGATTGTAATTAAGACTGCATGATTATGGCTAACAATGTGTTGTAAAATCTGCCCATATGTTACATATGGAAATTTTAAACAAGAAAAATTATTTTGTCTACGATAAAATTAAATAAACAAGGAAAATAGTCAACATGGAAAGAAATAGGGGAAGAGCACTCCGTTCATGCTGTGTTTCTTGAAGTCAGGGCCAGAGACAGTCACAGATGCCTCTCTGTTTCTGTAGCAAAATACATTGTCCAATGCACATCTTTAAAAATGATCAGATCTAGAAAAGAATGAATGAATGGGTAAATCAATTAGTTGTGGGGCATTTTATTTTGAAATTTGGCAAGAGAGCTCTTTGTATTCACAATAGCCAAAAGCAGTCGCGATATCAAGGGAAAGAATTTCATTTGGTTTTCAAGGGAAAGGGAAGTTTTGTGGGAGGCTGTGGTTTGAGCAGATAAAACGTCCTGAAAGCACACAAACAGACGGACACTCGCTTTGGCTGTCTTTGCTGAGAGCTGTGTGTGCAACAAAATCTGGGTTAGAAAGGGCTTGTAGAGTTGGTTTATCCTTGTCGGAGATTTTTCACAGAAGGGCTGCAATACAGGAAAGAGATGAAAACACACAGTTGAATTTCTTTGATGACCCACTTAAAGTTAATGGATACACTGTTCTCAGAATATCTTCAAAATTCAAATGCCAAAACATCTTACAACAGTTAATATTCCTTCAGACCCGAATGTAAATATCAAAGACATTGGCAATGGCCTTCCCATGGTAACCCTGGTAAGTCAAAGATGTTTTGTTCTAAAAGTGTACATTGGGTTATAGCAAATGACGTAGGCATTTATTTTTTCATAATGTCAGACTTAATTTATTGGGAAAGAAAATCAGAAGGTGAAGGTTAATGAAATTCAAATCACGTACTTTTCTTCTCTGGTTTCAAGTGTTAGTAGTCAGATATTTGTTTTAGATTGAACTTCAACACCCCAGCATGTCTGCCTTCTCATCCATGAAATCAAGATGCTCCCTGTGAGTGATTGCCTAGAATCATACCAAACATGGACATCTTCAAAAGAATCTTCTACAATTTTCTAAAATAGGATAAGGATATCTTTGATCCTTTTAACTTGCAGGTGAAGCAAATGGCTCTCAAAAGTGTGAGGCATGTGAGTTACATGGAAATAAACTGTGGAAGACAAAGGAGCCTGAAAGAATTTGTCAGTAGCTGAATGTTGTAACTTTATGAAATAATGATTCATGTGTATTTAAATGGATTAGTCTAGAAGATAGATACCCGGGAATGCCTTCTCTATACTTAGTGGTCTCTATGCACCACACAAATCTAAGACCTGATTAAAGCAATGAAGATTAAGGTAACAAAAATCCTTTAAAAATTGGATCATGTTAATAAAACAAATTCTTCCTTAAATGTCAGATGTGGAACATTGTCTTATTACTCATTTCCTGCTGATGTAATAAAATACCTTGAGAAAGACAACTAAAGGAACAAAAGGTTTAGTTTTGGCTCACAATTCCAGCTCACAGTCCATCAGTGCAGGGAAACCAAGGCAGCAGGAATTTGAAGCAGGTAGTCAAGAGCAGAGAGAGAGAGAGAGAGAGAGGATGGATGCATGTGTAATTACACTCATGTCACTTTCCCCTTTCTTACAGTCTAGGAACCAAACCCTGTGGATGGCACCACCCACTTTTAGTCTGGGCCTTCCCATATCAATTAGCATAATCGA